>JARGXW010000969.1:0-46822 GCA_029204085.1 Mycena sp. CBHHK59/15
TTGAGCTGCAGAGCAACTGATAGATGTGTGTAGGTTGCCAAAGATCGGACCTGCTCAGACAGATTCATCTCGACTGAAATAAATGGGAAAACAAAGTATCCAAGGACTTCGGCGAAGAACACGATACTGTTGCGCTCATGTGCAAATGTCGGGTTCCTCGGATTGGAAGCTCTCAAAGTTTGGCCAGCTGCTGTATTAATCCAACCGCTGTGGAAGAAAGGGTTGGTCCTGAGGTGGACCGAGGTGGTGTCAAGGTCGTGCCGGCAGAGCGTCGAGGCGTGCAGAGAAATGGCATATCAGATGAATCAGAATAGAACTAGCGTAGAGTAATCAGTAGGATGAAGATAATGAAAAACTCAGCCTTAATCTCGATGTAATGAACGTGGACTCGTGCATAGATGCTCAGAAATGCGATGTATAGTGGTGGTGGTACGAGAACAAAGGGAGGAGGTGCCGTAAAGAGGTCCGATCCTAACATATGAAAACAACGCGTATGTAAAATAGTCCGTGGGGGAAAACCTCAGCTAAAATCCAACTTCCATCCAACGAACCATCCGGGAGCTACGCAAAGACGTATAGGGAGAGCACGTCCCCCCAAGACGTTGACAAGTGGGTGCCCAATCCACTGTCGGCTCGATCCCCGGCGTAGTCCGAGAAGGCCGAAGACTTGGGTTGAACTCGTCGCATTGGTGGTATGTAGGAGGTAAAGTAAAAAGTCTGTAGATAATGAGATATATAAGTCAGTAGTGGTAAAATGAGCGTGAAGGAGTGTGTGTAAGAACAAAACAAAACTTGATCCCGGTGTGCTGGAATATTTGGTTGGAACGTGGAACTGGCTCGGGACTCGAAGGCGACGTGTGAAGCCGGTCGCACTTCCACACCGCCTTTGGAACGTTCTGCTTGTCAGCTGGATCTAGTAGCTGACGTGCTTTTTCCTCGGTCATCTCATCAAGCTCGCAAAGGTGTCGAATAATGTTCTCAGGTTTGATACTTGTGAGGAAGATCATAACACCCAGAGGATTTTGTGCGAGAGTTCCAAAGCCTGTGTTAAATGAGGCAAAGCAAAATACTGATGTTTACAAATGTGCTTCGGATCACCTGTCCAAATAATGTTGCCAATTGATGTCAAAAGATTGAGACCAATGAGTGGATAAAGCATTTTCCCAAGATCTGATTTGGGATCCAACTGCTTCACCATGCACAATGTATGCTTTGCAAGATGATAGCGGCATCTCCGTCACTTGCGAGAGCCCAGATGGGCCATGCACAGACTCGCCATTCTCGTTTTCCTGCCAGCTGTCAATCACCGTCTGCATCCATTTTGCCAGCTCCAGTCCCTTCTCTGTTTTATCAGATGGAGACACAACAATCGTTGAGGGGGTATAGTGGTCATCACACCCATATGGTGCTATTTCTACAACAGTAGCATCGCTCCCAAAGCACACCTTCTCATCTTTTGTGGCCGGCGAGAAAAGAGCAGTGTGAATATCCTCGATACTCTGGAGATCAGTCACCTGGGTATTGACCCGGTGTGAATGCTCACGGCAGAGGCCTAGAATGGTATTTCGACGTGGGAAATAGCGGCATTTTGTCTCAAGTGCTACACAAACATGACAGCATGCCCAACAAGCTTTTCGTTTCCAGATTGTGATGGTGGAGGTTTAATCAATGGTAGGAGGTGAGAATGTTGACGGCGGACTCATCTGCGCAGACAAAATAGTCTGTGGGCTCATCCCCAATCTCCATAAGGAAGGCACGCCGCGCAGTTTCGCACCGTTCGGAAGCATGCCTTGATAGCTGGGAGGACACGGAAATCAGTTGACTGGAACTAGCAGGCAACAGAGATCTATGTGGACCTTCTTCGATCCGATGCCGAGACGGTGCAGTGTGCGGTATATTGTTGCAAGGGAGCAGTCTACCTCATGCTGGAGGTACAAGTGCTCCTGTATTTCATCGAGATACATGTCTGGGCTGTGGTCCAAAAGTGCGAGCATAAACTGGAAGCAAGTGTGATTAGTTGCACAGAAATCGTAGGTAGATGTGCCACACACCTTGGTATTCGCTTGCGAAAGCATTGGTGATCTCCCCAGGTGCTTTCCGTCCCTACAGACCTCCCCAATTTCCCTCCAGGTTTGCTTGATGCGTTGCACAACACGCAACGGCATATTCAAGCTGATAGCAATTTGAGTGGACGATTTGTGCAGGGTGAAGGCCTGGTAGATGACGGCCTCCTTCAGGTACTTAGAGTACTGTTCGTAGCGGGACGAGCTTTTTGAGACGAGGCATGTTGCGGAGGGACGAAAGAGCGCAGAAAAGCGACGTGTTACAAGTTACCACGTGGTGTGACATACGCGAAACGCGTCGCGACAACGCTTCTGGTCAAAAAAATCAAAAGTCTCGACGTAAACCTCTTCGGAGGACCGAACAGTGGGCTGTACCCCGAGGCTGTGAATATTCACGCACAGAGCACAAGGGAACAGCCCTGGTTTGCTTGGTATGTCAAAAAGCTGGTTTCTACCAGAAATACGCGAATTACCTCGTCCCTGGGTGCATTCTGCGCAATCAGACGACGTGACACTTTTCATTTACATAGCATAGAGCTCCGAAATAATGATAAGTACCTTCGAGGTCCCCGTTGCTGAACTGGGGGCCGCCAACGCTAAAATGGCCTGCTCCTGTAGTAAAGGCCTCAACATCGATGAATCGATGATCTGAGGAAGTAGCTAGATGCGGATTTACCCCAAAAATCGAACGTAAATTAGATATGGGCGGTAGATTGAGAATTGAGCCCGTAAAGAGCAAAATACTGAAAACGATCAAAAATGACTCAAAATGGAAAAAAAGTGTCCGCGCCCTAAGTTCCGCAAAGAGCTGTAAAGCAGTTTGAAGGGAATGTCCCGAACAGAAATTTTAAATTCCCCTTAGACAGAGTGCTGTGAATTGCTTTGCATTATCTGCAAAAACCAAAACAAGAATTTGAACATAATGAAAAATTCTGTCCGGGACATTCCCTTAGTCTGTTAGTTACCGCGCCCAAGTAACCGTTAGGTCCCCTTATTATGTAAGCTCGCTCGTTTAGGAAGGCGTAATTAGTCACGTGCAGCGCTCAACGACGCGACTTGGACGCGCTGCCCGCGACAGAAGATTCTCGGAGGCAAATTTCGGATGTGATATACCTCATAAAGTCACAAAAAGTACTCTAGAACATGTTATTCTACATGAGGTCAAGTTCAACGCCTGAAAACCACCAATGGCCCATCACTGTGCTCCATTTGATGGGATGCGACCCGTGTGTGGTCCTGGGGGACTAGAAAAAATCTCAAAAATCTTATTCTTCCGTATGAATGGCTTTTAAATCATAACTCAGGGTTCAGAGACGGTAAAAAGCTCAAAACGCGTGCAGAACGCGTCCGGGATATTGAATGTTTGCGCAAGCATCTCCCATCATTACGTAATAAGGCGAGCTAACGGTAATCAGACCGCGGTAACTAACAGACTTCAGAACGAGGAACGAGCGAGGGAGTCTGTCAAGAGAGACTAACATTCCCTTTGAAACACATTTCTAAGACTATTTCTCATACAAAATGTTTTGAACGAGTGCGTAGATGAGGCCGTAGCGGCGGCGGATGTGATTTGCCATCGTTTGGGTCTCTGCCTATGTTACATAAGCGCCATCAAAACCCGTTACATTGCCAGTGACCAATAAGAAAAGTGCAAGCGGTTTGCCCAATGAGTACACGTGCACAATTGCCTTATTTGGACAGCACGTGGTATGACGTGGTTGGTTGGTCGGCCCAAGGAGGTCAAAAAACAAAAACCGGCATATGTTCCGGCATTCACAGAATGGTACCCCCTCGGACCTGAGTTTGGGGGATAATTCTAATCAGCAACCCCCCGTACATGGCTACGGGGGGTTGCTGGATAGCATATTGCTATTCAGCACCCCCCCGCCATCATTTGTTCTCGGCTAACCTCGGCTACGAACTGATCCGGTGATTAGGCAGCACTGCCGACATTGATCGGGTTTGGGTAACACGGATGAGGGTCATCGGAGCCTTGCATCACGATCGCCGAACTGCCGAGTTCTATCAAATAGTGACAAATCTGCCCACGATGGGTCACTTGGGCCTGCCCTTGCTACCCAGTGTCTCCTCCATATATTTTTGGGGGTTCATTTTGTGTAAAGGGTTCATTAGTGAGCTGTTAACTGAAGCACTGCACTCACTGCCTCGCTAACAGCCTCCATCACTAAAAATTCCAATTTCCGACTCCGGAATGATGTTAAGGCTGTCCCGTACCAGCTGAACCATTATTTAAGCTACAACTGCACCTCATTTTTGTTAACCAACTTGGTCCTTCCAGTTCAAATGCCTGAAATGCTTGTCAAGCATGGACACCCACCTAGTAAATTTCTGCCCAGTAAGTGTCCTCTCCCTTGTTTTCACCGAGCATCACTGAATGAAGTCTTTTCAGAGCGTGGGACGCTGTTCAAATCCCACCCAGATGCCCTGGTCAATAACTGTGCCACATGGGCTGTCTTAAACCTCGCAATAGTCTTTCCTTTTCTCACTGGCATCCTCGGATTGTTTGCTCTGCTTCCTCATCTGGGGAAAATATCATTCGATCTATTTTATTCCCTGGGTTACTTTTCATTCGCGGCTACCTGCATCCTGATATTTATTGGTCAGTGAATGATTGAAACATTTGATTATATGCTCAATGTTAAATGTCAGCTTCAACCTTGTCTGCCCATTGTTTTCGATACCATGTCATTATTGAAGCATTCATGGGATGCCACCACCATCGCTCACATTGGTCGTTCATGTCTCAGCGTCGGATGCGCCATGCTTTTAGGAAACCTGACTATACAATATTTATTCTCGGCTTACTGCCTCGTACTTTCCCCATAGGCAAGTTGAATCTATCTTACATTATAAACAGTCAACTGACTTAATTGCAGTCGTAGGACCGGCTACAACAATGGACGGGATCTACAATAGCCTTCGGCTGCGCGGGCTTGTCCCCAATACTCATCCACGGCACATGTACTTCGTGTGTAAGGGTCGGCGCGTGGCTTGGACCGATACAATGCAATCTTTGGCACTTGGATCATTATCTCACTTGCACATGAGAGTTGCAGTTCCTGGTGGCGCAAATCTCAGTGGGTCTATCGTTCATCTCAGAATCTGTGTTCAATAGTTCTCCAGATACAACAGCTAGTGATCTTTCCCAGCAGTCAAGTGTGTGGGGCCCACTGTCGTTTGCTGAGTATACAGCCCCTGAGGCTGGTACTCGCTTTCTACCGCATACTTTGCAGAGTTGACTGTTGCTGCCGCTCATTCGATGGTGGAGAATGATGAATTTCCCTCTATCCTGCCAAAAAACTCAATCGTGCAATGGTATTTCGATAAATCCATTCCTACTGGCGAATCCAACCTCAACGTGGTGGTGGGAGAGCTCGTTCCAGGCCTAGATGATCTCCTGCAAATCACCAGTGCCATGGAATACGCATACCACATACATGGTGCTCGTTCTGTGGTTGTTCAGCTTGATGGAATACCCACCTTGTGTCTTATCATTTATCCAAGGTGCGAGACACTGCCAACCATCCCACATGTCTGAGTCGTTGAATTAATGCCCTCAGATCCGCATGATTATCAATGTCAACAACAATGTTTACGCTGTTCACTCGGTTTCAGCACTGCTTGTCCATCTACAGACCAAAGACTCCTCCTTCCTCATCTCATCGATGCCTTTTTGGACAGTCATGTCAATGAGCCCATTTCCGGCTTCCTCAGCACTGACACCCCAATTTTTACTCTCGGATGCTTGCTGAACGAACGCTGGGCTACCGAAGACATTCTGAATGCCCGGGCCGAGCTGACATACTTCCGGCGAGCTGCCCTTCTACCCGAGGACGAGCCTTCCTTCCTTTTTCTCCCAACCTTATTTATGAACGATTGTCGGGTTCTTTGTGGTCCCCAGCTCCAAACCCAACCCCGATACAGTCAGAATCTCATTGAGCTCCGCGAGCGCATTCGGCTGGCAAGGTTAAAACCCTCGCGTTCGTGGCCTGGACGTCCTCGCACTACTCGGGCTTCGTTAAATCCTCCCTTGATGATGTGGAACTCGGTGACTCCCTTCATCTTCCTGCTGCAAACGACATATTGCCAATCCTCAAATGGGTATTGGCCGATCTTCCAACTCATGAAATTGGACCGAATAACCAGATTCGAGCTGGGCTCATTGACCACCAATCGACGATGGCTGGCAGCGGAAGCTGTGGTATTGCTGCGACCAACTTCATTGAGATTCGCAGCAATATCGGAACCTGCCGATGGCGTGCTAAGGAGTCTGAGGTCTTCCGAGATGAATTCATGCGGGACTTGCTCCTGTATCATCTCATTGCAAAGCGCAAACCTCCGTAAGTTTTGCTTACATTTCACTACCGCATCTGACTCAAATTTGCTAGTCCTATTCACAATGGGTAGTTCCTTGTACACGTCTCAGTTTGGGTGAACAGTCTGGTTTTGAATCTGCTGCTGTCGGATACAATGATTTCAATCTTCATATGCCTGCCTCGAATGTGAGATCATTTTTGTTTGCCACGTATATTTAACTCATGTTCAATCGGTTGCAGCATCCGGTGTTTGACTGGAATATCGAGGTTCAGAAACAGCCTGCAATCTCGAAAAGAAGCGCAACCAGTTCCCCATCGAAGGCTGTGCCAACTGCTGCTCTGGAGGCACCAGTACTAGCTCCAGCGTTCGAGCTCCGAGCACCTGTCATCCCTTCAATCTCGCAGTTAACAGCAATGGACCTCAATAGCGCCAAGAACCATTTTAATTTCGACCTATCTCACCTCTCCGGACCTACTCTCTCGACTAAAACCCCTGATCAGACCACCCGCCGAGAGGTTTTTGACCTCTGCACGCCAACTCCACCCGCTCTCTCTGCCCGCCTCGGAGACTCCGGGGTGCTGAATTTATGCAATTCACCGTGTCTGACAGCCAAACAAGCGATGTTCAATGTGGAGACCATCAACCTGTGCACTCCACCTGATCTTGCAACGAAACAAGAAGTAATGGATCTCAGTCTCAGCCCACTCCCTCTGCTTCCCAGCCCGTTGCGGCCCGGAATCAAGCGCAAGCATGTGACAAGCCCCCGCAAAAGGGGAGTTATCGACCTCGTATCCCCACCCCATGTACGGGTGAAGACTGAACTAGAATCGAAACCTCGTGTTGCCAGCCGCGATGTTCAACCCGCATCTGGTCGTGTTAGAGTTGGAGCAGACTTTGACTGCCTCGATGCTGCCGTAGAGGCCATCTATTCACAGCAGGAAGTGTTGGGTCACAAGTGGGTTTATGGCCAGTCCTTCAAAGATGAGTCCGGCCACTTGAAGAAGCGAACGATCCGCTGCAATCGCTATCGTGTTCCGACCTCCACCCACCGCGTTGATCTTGACCCTTCGGACCACCGGCAAGGGAAAACTATCAAGACAAACTGCATGGCCCATGTGAACATCTCTCCTTGATTCCCATCCAGCAATTGACTTATTCTTAATAGCATTCCATGAATGATTTCACAAACGATGGTGCCTATCTGGAAACCCGATGGCTGCTTCAGCTCGTCCAAAACCAGGGTCTTGTTCCCGCCCACCTGATAAAGATCACTCACATGAGTACGGGAGTGAATCACATCATCGCGATCCTCCCTGATGGACGGTATATATGTGACTGCTGCATGGGCCTCAATCTTGGCCTGGTCTGTCGGCACTATTTTGCCGCGTGGTTGAAGATGCCAGGCCTTCCGTTCCATATCTCTTTGATTAGAGCACGGTAAGGGCAAGTTTTATCTTCTGCTGATACGTGCTAAACTACCGTTCAGATGGTACCAGAACCCGAAACTCGCCGTTGCTGCACTCGATCCCATCATATTTCAAGATCGGCCGACAAGCCGTTTAGTTCAATTCACTGCCAAGACCCTCGAAGTTGCCACTGTCTCGAACCCGGTTTCATCTGTGAGGGCACCGACATTGCCTCTGCCGACACAAACAGTCGCCCAGCGTACTGTTTATCACACCTTGACAGCAGAGGTCAGGTCCATGATGAACGGAGTTCAAACCATAGAACAACTGAATGATCTTCAAGAACGGCTTGGTCAAGTTGGGTACGTGTGCTGGACTGGTTGCTCAATAAAGTCTGCATCTGATTTCACGCTACTAGGCGTGATCTTCAGAACGAGGTAAGACGCGACACTCTGCAAGATCCACCGACGGTTACACGGAAAGGGAGACCCTTAACTACGCGACTTACTAGTGCAACAGAAGGACGTCCCCAGGGAGGTGGTGGGTCACGGACATCACAGGTTGCTGGAATTACCCAGCGTCGTCCAAACTGCTGTTCGCGCTGCAAGCAACCGGGTCATAATCGATCGAGCTGCCCTAATTAGATTACCGGTCAATCCCATAGTCATCGACACCTGAAATGCATTTCTTCCGACCGGCACTTTTTTGTGTCGTACCTCGCCGTGAAAATGTGCATATCCCAAGCGCAGCAGAGGAAGAAATGTGGAATTCAGTTCGGGGATTACTTGAGTATGTAATCATAGCAAATATGCCGTCTCACACATGGGGGTCCCGTAGGAAAATCTAGAAAATATTTATGCAATCTGCGCAATTTGCGCAATCTGCGCAATCTGCGCAATTTGCGCAATTTGCGCAATCTGCACATGCTGACTACTAATGATGGCCGGTTCTGTGCCGCACACGGCATCACTTCGCGCATCACCACCAGGCTGATCCGGGAGAGGGTTGCTGAATAGCAACTCGGCAAGCTGGGGTTGCTAAATAGCAGCAACCCCCCGTGCTACGAGTACGGGGGTTGCTGATTAGAATTATCCCTTAGAGTGGGTTTAAACATCCGACAAGCTGCATATGCCGTCAAAACATACAGTTCCCATCGCCGTATTCCCGCCAATATCCATTCGGACCCCAAAATTATCGCCCGAGCGACAGCGGCTGGCGATAACCCTACCCAAAAAGGAAATTGATGGCATCAATAGGGGCTGTTTCATTTTTTCGGCGGCTCAAAAATAAAATGTTCTTTGTTCACTTTGAGGACCACACCACGGGTACTTTAGGTATACTAGAGCTCATTAAATGTGTTTTCTACTTAACTACTAGTGACGGAAAAATGTAGAAATGTTTGCAATGTTGTTGGCTGTTTACTGCCAAATCCGGAGGCGTGATGTGATGCCGCGCACTGTAAGGAGCATAAATGGCACCAGAAGAACCTACTCTACATATCTGCCGGGCCAAAACTTGTAAAAACACAATTTATGTCTTTCCCAGTTCAATTTCGCGCTTTTGATTGCGGATCAGCCGGACCGGTGGCTGTGCAGCACCGCTAATTACTTCTTTGGGAACCTGTCAGCAGTCTCTTTGGAGTTCAGCGTCCCTAGAGTCCTTGCCAAAGTCTGTAAGCAGCGATGGATGCACACAGGTGGTACTTGGATGCTTGTTCTCCAACAGTGAACATGTTTCCGACATCCAAAAGTTTCACTTTTCCAACTCAGATTTCGCGCTTTTTCCCACGCTCACGACCACCTCCGTTTTTTCTGAAAGGAAAATTTTACCACTAAACCACCCCATTCCGGTTCCAAATCTCAAATATTGGAATGAAACGGGCGAAACTCCGGTTTGTCATGAAGTTCTGTCCGCCACCATACATCTTCCATCATGCCGCCCGCCACACGACGCGGTCAGTGCGCCACACAGCTCTTGCAGTCGTACATCCACAACCACAAAGGAAGGGAGCGACGCGACCTGTTTCGCTGACGTGCGGCGATGTCAGCGACGTCCTTGGCCTTTTGCGAGCTAGTAGCAGCCCGCCTCACTCTGGGTGCCATACGGAGACGATAGCGACGTCGAGAGGAAGACTGAGGAAAAAGGGCGCAGCTTAGTCAGCGGTCAATAAATTATTCAATGCACAAGCCATATCATAGTCGAGTTAACCATCGAAAACCGAAAACCGGAACTGCCTCCAAGAACCGATGTAAAACCGCCTCCAGAGGCGGTTTTACATCTTGAAGGCGGTTTTGGGTTTCGGCGGTTTTCTCACGCTAATTATTTCGAAAACCGTTTTCAAAACCGTCCGTCAAAACCGCCCAAAACCTTCTACTCTGACTGTCCCTATTGGCCGAACCCCGAACCCGAACCTCAGGTTCGGTTCAGCCAATCTCTGAACCTCGAACCTGAACCCCATGTTCAGTTCGGTTCGGTTCAGGTTCGAACGGATTTCCGAACCGAACTTTGCCACCACTAGCCACCACACCGAAAGATACACGGGCCCTCTCGCTATCCGCGTGGGGCACAAGCATCTGGATCGCCTCGATGACCAACGACACTTGCAGATTGTCCAGAACCTGTCGCGCCGGATTTGCAGGGGCAGCGCATTGCTCGGTGACACAGAGTCCATCTTCGACTCGGATGTGAACGCTCGACACCAACCGCCCACCTGCACAGGGCTCCTGCAGCAGCGTCGACGATGCCCTACTCGGCGTCTCCAGCCTTTTCGATGCATCCGGCGTCATCCCCTCCACATCACCCGCCTCTAACTCCCTCCTCTTCCCCGCATTCCGCTCTTCAAGATCCTTTTGCTATGCAAGGAGCAGCGTGGCATGCACGGTCCCTGGGGTGCGTTGTTCATCGCGCATCTCTCGAGCGGCTGGGGAATAACTGCGGAGGGGGGGGCGGCACCCATAACCTCCCCCCCATTTTTGTCTGAACGGGATGTAGGTTTGCCGGTCAAGACCCTCAATTTTTGTCCTAACCGGGATCTGGCCCAACATGCAAAAGGATGCATTCCCCTCTTCCAGAGTTTTTGAATATGCTCTGCATAGACTTCTACTTACCACTGGTAGTGCTGTCCCACGCCTTCCCAGCTGATATGAGGAGGAAATATCAGGACCCCGGAAAGCCGGGTTAAATGCCTGTTCACGAAGGAGGTGAAGTTGTGGGGACTCAATAATCCTTGTCTGGCGGCGATTTTGTCGGGATTGGAACAGGCTAGGCTCGAATTCAGCTAGGGAAGGACACGGGTTCGGGTAAACCCGTCGGGTTCCCGGGTCGGGTCGGGCGGGTACGGGTCGCGGGTCGGTAGTTTTCCAGACCCGAAACCCGCGGGTTGCCCCCGGGTACCAGGCACACGGTGCAAATTCACTGTAAAAACATGAATAAAGTGAGTTTTGTTGGTGGAAAACTGGGTGTGAGGTCTGAATTCACCTGTAACATTGATATTTTCACTTTAAAATGCTGTGCTCAGATGTGCCTAACATCGGATGGTTGTTGGCAGGAGATGCCGAGGCCCGGATCACGTCCGGCACTCGCTAGCCGAGACCCGTGATCGACCCGTAAACCCGTGGGTTCGGGTTCGGGTTTTCCGGGTACGGGTCCGGGTTGACTGCTTTGTACCCCAACCCGTACCCGTGTCCATCCCTAAATTCAGCCCACGAGGTCTCCAACAAGCTGGCCAAAGAATTTCATCTATCTCCAGCTTTCCTGGACTTCTTCCAGTCTGACGGTGCTGCTGCATCGTGAAAAATATTCCCTGGTCCTATATACGCTGAAGGTATTACAAGGAGATCAGGTAAATTGGTCTCTTAATTAATATAAGCTGGTCTCAATATTTTCAGGTGAAAAGATTCGAGAAGATGGACTCCGATTCACTATTTCCCTCGGAATTCCATCGGGCATCCGATGTATTATTTCCCTTGGCATTCAGCACTTTGCCTTTATTCTACTTCATCCCTCCCATTTATTCTATTTGCTTCGTTCAAACCCGGAATTCCATCGGCCTCCGGATTTATCTTGTTTCTCTTCACAATACTTACGCTCCTATTGGTTCGTACTGTTTCTGACTGTCACATACCGTGACATCGGACTCCCTCGGCCTCCGAGAATCACCGAATCCTAACGTCCCCATTCTTATTGGCTACTTCATTCACCATATGCTCAAGACTCCCTATGATTCACTATGACTTCTTCGTCGGCGTCCTCGGCCTTCCGACGTCCGCCGACACAGCATTGACTTACATTGACTCCTACATACTCATTCCCATCGCGGAGCCTATCGGCCTCCGATGATTAATTACACTACGATATCATTTAAATAGCTGGATGTACTCTCGCTTCTAGTCAGCCTGAATATCGACTAAGATTGTGGTCCACCACAGGTCAGCTTGCTGCTCAGGGAAATGTTTGTATATTACCTCAGGACACAACATCGTTCATATCTGCCATGCCGATTCCATTATTTAGATTAAGGGATGAAATCTGTGTGATTCTTGTCGGATCCAAGGGTATGGTGTTTTGTGATTCCCGGACCCTATGCCGGTTTTTGTTTTGACGACCCCCAGGCTGAACCAACCAACCACGTCATACCACGTGACGTCCTAATAAGGCAATTATTCACGTGAGGAATGAGCGACCACACCAGAAATGGCCAAACTGTTGCTCGTCGACCTCGACGGCCTACATAGGATTTGAGAAGTTGTTCTGAGGTGTCCTCAGAGAGCTAGTTCTAATTATGTATGTATAAAACTGGAAATATTTCCTTCTATGTTGGTTTTCTACCCGTCGCCAGTTTATCAACAGTTTATCGCCCGCCGCGAGGACACTTCAAGGGGGGCTCTTTCGCAGACAAGCATGCCTTGCATATCCATTAGTGGGAACACTTCCCAACTGGAGGCAACCGAGATGATACTTGAAATAATCACTGAGTCAGCAGAAAGTTAATAAGTAACGAAATATTAATCGTACCCATTTGGTCTCGCAACCTTCTTTTCTGCACTGCGCTAGGTTTGGGGCATCCGCATCGTCCAGGGGTTCCGCTGAATAACCACAAACACCGAGTTTCAGGGCTTCTGTCCAGTCCCCCACCCATCTTGTAACTCCGTTGTTTGTGTTTGCAACCAGAACGCCTCGTAGCAGGCTGTGCCGGATCCAGACTGGGCGCAGCATCCAAACCTGCTGCATTGGTTACAGCTAGAGTGGGATCACTCATTATGGCATCAGTGTCGATACCGTGGTCACTGAGGTTAGAGAGTCCTGTCAAATACATTTGGGAACTGAGCATGTAGCACGTAGTGTGCTCACCTCTTTGTCAAGATCCATATCAGCCGGGCCCGTCCTAGAAGGATTACGGGAAATTCAGAATCCGAAAATATTCCAGGGGTGAAGGCGATCGCCGTGGAACGTCGGGTGAGACTGGTGGCTCATAATCGGAGTTGCTATGTTGGGATGGCCGTGGTGATGCAATTGGAGAGTCGTGAATAAAAGGACTGTCAACATCACCTCAAATGAGTATATTACGCTCAGAACATCGCAATAATGTCCTTTGAGCCCAAAAAAAATCTCATAGGGAAATGTTTTTCGGACCTCGAGGGTCGAACCAACCAACCGGCACCAGGTCCGGCATTCACAGTCCGCCATACCTTGGTCGGATCGCTGACACTGAGGTCACCTATGATATGCTAAAAAGGTCACTGCTGCTTGTGCGTTGCGAGAAGATTCGAGCTGCTCTATTTTGGCTGATAGATAATAACCCACTTTATGCAGACCTTGATAGAGATGTTGTACTTAATAATTCCGAGGAATACCAGTGCATGATTGCCCGCTTGCGGTCACAGAATTTCTACGTACAAACTCTGCAAATAATCAAGGGTCATTCTATACATCGTATTCAGATCAGGCAAATGCTGAGTTATTTGAGGGAACTGATAATTTTGAACTTACGTCTTCCACACTCGTAGATGTTGATAATCTTGCGTCGACTTACCAGCAGAGAAAGCTTGATGCTCTCCGAAAGTTGAAGAAACAAGAGACTGGGTTTGTAAAATTTCCATCTGGGAATACAATTTCAGGAAACCCGACACACCACTCGGCTAGCGTGGCTTGGCGTCGGATGATGTTATCGTTGATCTGGTATCCCACACTTTTTTCCTTCCCACATTCTCATCGCCTTGACTTCGCGTGATGGCGGAGCTCGCAGAGCTGTTAACGCGTCTCCCCGACACCATTTTGGAGCAGTTTGTGATGCGGCAGGTCCTTAACCTTCCATTTGATGCAAGCTGATGTTCTGCAGTCGTTCACCGCAAACTTCAGGACCAAGAATGCCCAATTATTTCCGACACCTCCTGGGTTGACCTGGATGACCTCCGAGCATGGATCGTGGACGAGGAGACTTGGATCACCTCCTGGACCCCCTGTCAGCGAAGGTGCGTGATTCACGTCCAAATGATTGACACCGCTGATTTGATTCATCTTCGACACAATTTCCCTCCCGTCATTGGCCTCGGCCGGACTCGTTGTATGGCATGGATGGATCAGTCGGCAATACCAGCTTCAAGTCCACTGTTCACACGCTCCGGGTGCCATACCTCAATTACGAGGACGATTTGCCTTCCGCCATCCAAATAAGTGTTTTTAGAGCCATACAACATCCCACACAACCTTCAAATCACGACACAAGAGATGATCTCCGCAAAACACGCAAAATAATATATTATAATTACTACCGGCGGTATGGAAAGATTCTGAGACGTCATGCCCTGCGAAATTGTCGTGTGATTCTGCTCATATAGTTTTCAGAAACGTACGTTGAGATTGAGGTCAGAACAGCTGTTCTGGCTGAAATGATCAAAAACAGCTCAAAAGGAAAAAAAAAATCGGCCGCGCCCTAAGTTCCGCAAAGAGCTGTAATACACGTATCCCATGGGCATATCGAATGCTGTTCTGGGACACGGAATAACCTAGGTTCAGGTTCGGGGATTTGCTGAACCTGAACCTGAACTTCGCGTTCAGTTCAGTTCAGTTCGGGTTCGAACCGATTTCCCGAACCGAACTTTGATAACACTATTGATCTTAATCTGAGGGCAGAACTTGGCCGTGCTTTTGAGCCTTCGGTTCACCGGGATGGGATTGTCAATGCTCTCATGTTTACATCTCGCTGAGCGATTCCTGCCCCATTCGTTTCTGTAAATGTTCAAACAGGGTGCTCAGCTCTCAGCCCTTGCCAAGCAGAGGAACCCATTGGAAGCTTGACAATGACATTGACGAACGTAAATCCGCTGTTACCCGACAAAAGATTTGAATGTTAGCCTTGATCCGGGCCTGGGGTTTAACAGCCGTCGCGGTCTTCTGAGGCCGAAAGGTTGAGTTTCGATTTGAAGGAACGCACACATGTCATCGGAAGTAATTGTTGATCTATGCGAGCACAGTTGGATAGCTCATAATGCATAAGGCCGGTGGACACCAAAACCCTATGCATTATGAGCAATATGCATTCCGAGATTTGTCACACAGAGTGACGTTCGGGTGACACGGTGTCACAGCCCGGAACATTTCGGAGAAAACGATTGTTTTTCAGTAACCCTACAAAGTTTGTTTAAACAATCAGCGTCTCAATGTAAACCCTGTTCAAGCAATGATTTACTTAATCCTGGTTCAAACCGGGTTGAAACATGAAGCAAAAGGAACACCCATGGTGGGATTCGAACACACACCGGTTGAGTAAACAATTCATAAGCAGTGAAGTGAGATCCAACTGAGCTATGGGACCATTAACAAATGGGTGCACAAATGCAGTGAAGAACATAAAACAGGCAAGGTTACTCTTTCAAAGTACAAGTCCATCGCACCTCGAGCAGCCGTGATATTAAGCAGTTCAAGGTCACTTCAGAAGCTCTCACATGCTAATTCCCTTCAATGCATTCAAAGCATCCAAAATTGCAAGGGGACATCAGTTTGTCTTTCATCTGTAGTCAGTAACTCGAGCATCAAGTCGTTGAATTTCCTTGTCTGTTACAGGGGTTGCATACAGAAAGGCACTGAAGTATTGGAAGTACTTTTCCATGCTCTCTTTCGATACATACTATGGTTACTGGTATTGAAAAGAATTCAGTCCACAGTTCGGAAGCAATACAACGACACTTGTTGAGATTTAAAACAGCCATTCTCACGGTTGAATTGACTTCCGCATTAGGTCTTCCCAACCGTTCTGTATAAAACCTCCCGTCTAAGGACTGTGCTGGCATGGTCAATCCAACGGGGAGCAACGGCACCGACAACGGTGTCTGTACGGTGCATTCCAATGGTCTACTCTGCTGTGACACTGACTATGGATCTCAGTCCCGCCTGACACCGAACTCAGGGAAATTCTGTTTGAATACGCTCGCCGATCTCTGCGTTTGGACTTGAGGCTTTGATACCTTGAACGAGATTATCAAATTACTATTGGGTATTGTATGGTTTAAATGGTTGATAACATCCTGAAATCACTCAAGGATCATGTCACAATTTTATTTGAAGAGATTGAACCCATAAATGAGCTTAGACGGCCACCTGCATTATTTTTCGCCGCCACTGTAAGTTCTGGAGCTTCCGCAGCATCACACACTCCAGCCTCAGATCCCCACCATTCTATTAAGATTATGTGCCCATCAAGTTCGAAGATTTCTGCTGTATTTCTGAGCCTCTTTGTTGTGAGACCATGGCTTACTGTTTTGTAAGTGTCATTGGACATGTTTTTGGCCCCCAATTGACCAGAATTCGGCCACCAAGGTGGACTCTGGTTATGATGTGGTCATGTGATGACGGTGCGTCAACAAAACATCGTCCATGCGTCACTTGCGGGCTTGAATGGCAATCTAATAGACTGATATGCAATGTAGGATGACCTGGAGCATTATCAGAACATTTCTCACTCGAAAAAAATGCTGACCATTATAGAGGGAAATTTTTAGGATCGGGATACAGTGCCCGTCACCACTTCTCCAGCACGTGCTCATCGGGCCGAGGAAATTTTTGTGAATTATTTGTGATTTTTCTAGCCAGGAAACTGGCCAAAAGAATGTGTTTCGCACAAAGATCTCATTTTTTCCCACGGTGTTTCACTTTTCCGGGGCTCCGCGATTTTTTTTGTGTGTACCTAAGTGGGGCTCTTGTCAAACAAGACCAACGGCCTCCATCACGTCAGACGTCGTGTCCTTCCTTCCAGTCCACGGGCGAGATGCCGAAGAAGACGAACAGAAAACAACGGGCCGCAATCAATCGTGAAGCTGCCAAACGCAATGAAGCACCTGTCGTCCCTCGCCTGCCTGTAGATCCGTCACTGACGGTGGACCCCACATTTGTGGATTCTGATCCTGAGTCAGAAGCCGGACAGCCAGAAATCTCGGCGCCAGTGGAAGTAGATATTTTTACCAATGCTCGATCTTAAAATGGGGTAACTGACCTCTGCTTAAAGCAGATTCCGACGGCATCCACCTCCCTCAAGCGCAAAAATCCGGATGACGACGATCTCGGGCGTGCAACTGATTGTTGCATGCAGCGTGTCCTTTCACTCCAACAGGACTTCCGCGAGGAAAAACCCCTGCTTCAGCTGATCATTGAGAAGGCCGGCCACAAGTGCCTATTTCTGCCGAAGTTCCATTGCGAACTGAACCCTATCGAAATGGTTTGGAGCCAATTGAAGCGCCGTGAGTCTCTCAGTTTTATTTGGTTCATCCGTCTGATTATTGCCAGGTTTCCGTGAATTGACCGACGGAACATTCCCCTGTGCCAAAACCCTTGTCCCGGAATCACTCGACCTCATCTCAAATGATAACATCCGTCGCTACTTCGGTCATTGCTATCGATACATGGATGCCTACAGGTGTGCTTGCAGTGAAATTCTTCGGTATCTCGTCGACTTTCTTGCAGGGTGGGTTTAAACTTGCGCCAAGCTGCATATGCAGTAAAGGAGTTCAAGTCTCATCGCCGGATCCCGGCGAACGTACACGAGCACGTCGGCATCGTCGAGCGCGCGTCCAGGCCCTAAAAATCCTAACCCTAATCCGTCCCAAAAAGGAAATTACCTTACGTAATAGGGTTACGTTTCATTTTTGTCGGGGTCGAAAAACAAAATTTTGTTCACTCGTTCTGGGAAGCACACCATAGCTTCTTTAGCATCTCTTATGGTGTTCTGAGGTGTTTTTAATGTGACTCTTCCTTCGGGCAAATGTAGTTACAACTTCTATATTTGGGATCGATCACTGCCAAATCCGGAACCGTGATGTGGTGACGGGCACTGTATGCGAGAAGAGACATAGAACACTCTCGACAATTTACTCCAAATGTGCGGGCACAGGCGGCTTGCTATCGTAGAGAGTACTGGTGATCAGACATGCCTGGCCGATTGTGATAAGGAATGCAAAGTTGCAAAGTTGTATGGAATGCACAACCAACAACAAACTCATTTCAAGTTCCTTATGTCTGCCACAAACTGAATCTCCATGCTTACTCCATGATTGCCCCTCCACCCACGGAAAGTGGGATAATTCCTCTTCGAGTTCGACACCTCTGTCTCCTCTTGACCAATTTCCTTGGCCCCGTTCGAAATGACTAATCTCAAGCCGTTCTTAAAAAAGTTCACGAGGACTAGGTGCAATGAGTAGAATTCATGGGCTAATGATTTAATATGTGTCAAGACTCCCATTCCACGGCCGCACTGCGCTTGATCTAGTGGATATGACCTCACCTCAGGACGTCCACAATGAACTAGAGCAAATCAGTGGAAATGCACAGGAAGGAATGGGTTCAGGAGTCAATCAATTCGAATGACCAGCTCTCTTTACATCAGGACGACCTGAGTTGTTGAAGAACTACCACAAGTATAGATCACTTCAAGAAATACGGCAATACCGAACAATGATGAACACCCAGGTGCTTCAAGAGGCTTGAACCTCTTTACTGCTCTTGTCTCATCATTTGCCGCTGAAGTTCTACACTTTGTGTTTTCCCACAAAGACCCAAGGTGTTCCTGACGTAAACTGTCCCCTGGTAGAGGCACAGAGATTTGAGGCCCCCCCACTGAACCTGGTATAGGTTGTGTGAGAGTATCCTCGTCGCCATCATTCTCATAATATGGTGTATCTCTGGGCAGTAGACTCTGAGAAACCTTCTCAAATTCCTCTCGAGAAGTAGCCAGCCTTCTAATTGGTATACTGGAAACATACAGAGTGCCACGCTGCTAACACGGCACGGCGATGGCGATGATGGGCGCATTGACGGGGACTGCAACCGGGGACTGCAACCGGGGAAGGAGCGGCGGGAGAATCGGACCGAACGTGATGTGACGAAATTTGTGACTCTAGTTTGGAACCCCTCCACGGCGGCTGGCCGATAATATTGGTAAACAACATAGCCACATTCTCATCACTTGCAGCAGAAAGTCGTTGGCCACCTTTCCTCATTCAAAATAAAATGTAAAGTGAGAATGAAAAGGCCTTTATGAGTCCTCTAAACGCTTGGGGGAAATTTTAGCACATCTGGAGAGCCCTAGGAGCCTTTGTGCAGCCATTACCCACCGAAAACACGAAGATTGATGGATTCTTGGCAAATTCACCTCATTTGGTTCCAAATAAATTGGTGGACGACTTCTACGTGGTATTCAATTGCATATGTGTCCTACCTTGATTTTAACTTTGCGCGAGGGAGCTCGAACTGTCGACTCATCGTGAACAATGACCACATGCTCTTGCTCATTGTCGCCAAGCTCCAGGAGGATTTCTGCCATATCGGGCTCGCTGTATTGCGCAAGGAATGGTTCGATAGCCTCCATCTCGGCAAGATATTCCTTGTGCCGCTTTTTGGTATCCTTTCGTTCATGCCCATCTCAATATACATTACCAAGTTCTTAAAACGGCGACGAAAGTCAGTGTGACGTTCTAATTGTGTTCGCCATCCATTAAAGTCCCACTATGAAGGAGCTTAATAACGGCCGAAAACACTATTTCGCATGCAGCAACCGTTCGAATTCATGGCCAAATCATTCTGGATTCCTCATCCCGTACGACGTCGATGAAGATTTATCTATCCGCCTCTTCCGAGGGCAGCCGATCGAGCCCGAGAAAGCGAGTCCTGTGGAAGCCTGTAGTCGTATAATTGGGTGCGGATCGGGCAAGAAGGGAAAACACCAGTGCCGTGAGTCCTTCCCGACCGTTCATCGACATGTGCTCAATATTATCAGCATTTCCTCATAAGAAAGACAACAATGTCTATGTCGCTCAGATGGAGAGGCACCATTGCGAGGCAGCCATCTCTATTTATGTTCCTCTGGACGAGGAGGCACCGTCTTTCGGCAGCGTGGTAAGGTAGGGCGCATGGACGATGCGCACACGTCACCTGATTTGGACACATTTCGGACAAAAATCTTAATGGCACTTTTTTCCGGCCCAAATCAAGAAATCGGCCTGCAAGGAAATGTAGCCAGAAACCTTCCCGACATTTCCTTGCGGCCAGATTTTCGATTTAGTCCTGATAGAAGGCGCCATTAAGGCTAGAGTCCGACCAAAAGCCATTTGATGGCACTGATTTTGGCGGTGTCAGAGTCATGTGACATGTGCGCATCGTCCATGCGCCCTACCTTACCTCATGGATAAGATTGCCATGCGTAGGCCCCGAACACGTGAAGGTGTTGTGGTACAAAGAAAAACCCGCCCGTCGAGCGGTGTGAGTGATTAAATTCAGTCCGCACCGCATCTCAACCATTTTATCCAGCTTCTTATTTGGCAACCCGGGGTTGCCACTATTTAGCAACCCAAGATTTCTAAGCTGACATCTGATGGCGGGCAAAGGCGGTCGATGGCGGTGATGGCGGGATGAGGTGGGACACAGTCGTAGCACTCCCAATGACCGCGACGACCTGAATAATCCCTGAAAAAAATCAGAAGGTCATTGAGCATGTGTTCCCTATCCCACATTTTTTCCGAGAGACATTTCCAGCTCAGTTTGTCAATACTTGGGCTTTGGCAGATTTTGTCCGGTCAACAGTGAGGAAATGGCGAAGAGAAGTCCAAGAAAATTCGGGGGAAAAAAATGGATATGAACTAGAAGCATATTAGGTAGCTATCTCAGCTCAAACCACGCAACTAGTATCCCTAGAGGGGAAGGAATGTGGAGGGAAAGGTGGTCAAAGCAAATGTTAGCGTGATTTGGCTTCTCTTATCTTCCACATGGGGGATCGCCACAATTTGGGTCCATGGTCTGTCATTTGTCATAGATAGTAATTTGAAAAATAATTTCTCTCGCTTTCTGCACTCTTTTCGAGTGATCATGGCACCGAAACCAGCAGGTCCCAGTCTTCCCGTTGGCATTCCTCACGAGATCAACACGAAAATTAATCATCTCGCCAATCTTTCGAAGAATTTGCCAGAATCTATTCCATTGGATCCCGCCCACTCGACATACCATTTCTCTCTCGATCCGGAGGATGTTAAGGAGGAGGGGGCAACCTATGCCTTCAATCACAATCTAGAAGTCTGTTTCCAGGCCCACTAACTCGCCGGAGCCAAACTACTATTTACCGAGCACGGAAAGTCCTCAGTGGCACTGGAAAAATTCATCAAGGCTTTTGTTAAGTAGGTGTCCCTCCCAGAGGCGTGCGGGCATCAGCTCCGCTGGATTGAGCGGCTCACAGAAGTTGCGATAGATTCGGGGGCCAAGGTTCCGAAAAAGCGCTATGTCACTGATTTCGGAGATCTTCCGTTCCTCTAGAGCAGTTCGTAGACTTGGACTTGACTTCATCTTGGCAGGTGCGACCCGCAAGTTTGCCTCTGCGTGAATTGCACAGCCGCCAATGTCACTTGCCACAACACCGGTGGGTGCGGTCAGCCGTAAACGCTCCGGGTGACCCGTAATATCGTAAAATTTTCTCCACGCTTTAAAGATCACTGATTTACCAGTCCCTCCGGGTCCCGTACACAGCAACATTATTGGTAATTATCTCTGGGGCAGTTGTTTCCCTCATTGTGGCGTTCAGAGACGCTACGCTATCTGTGCTCAGAAAATCCTGAGCGAGCCGTTGGTCGGCAAATCATCAATTAATGTCCGGGCCGCTCAAAATTTTGACGGACGCTTAAAAATCGTAGCCTAGGGCTTGGGCTTGAGACTTTTCAAGCCCAGGCCAAGCCCGCAAGCCCTGACCTGAATCCCCGGGTGCAAAGTCAAGGAGGACCAAATATAACCTTGAATCAATGTTTCCCTCCATGATTCCTTGAATGAATTCCTGACCAAAGTATTTTCAACAGTTATTTCGACAGGTTCCGAAAGATTTTGAACCTATCACAAGTTACGATAACTATAGTTTATCGTTCTTTTAACAATTTGAAACCGATGTTTTTCGGAGCTCTCAACTTTTGTCCGGTTTAAGTTTCTAGGAACATTAGTGGCTGTGCTATTGAAGTTAGTGGCTTGAATCAATAGAATTTAGGGACAGCCACCTCTAGTTAGAGGGGGAGATGTGGTCGATCTCCCCCTCTAACTAGAGGGCTTTGGGGCGGTTTAGACTGCCCCCACTAAATAGCTCTTAAATAACTAACAGCTATCGTTAAATAGCGAGATATCAGTAGATGGCAATAGATATGATTGACAGAGATAAGCGGCTGATAAGCAGTTATCAGCGCCGCCGCATCAGCCCGCCCGTCGGAGACATCAATCCATCAAAGTCCCCGCCGCCGACCCGTAACTCGACGCTCCCGCCCCCAATAACAGCGTAAAATTCACAGGAAAAAAGGTGGGTGTAGCTGCATATATTTCGCACATATTTAACACCGATGTGAGTTTATCAGTACCGCTGCATCAGCCCGGGATAATGCTCAAGGAAATGATCCCGCAGACTTTTTGGCCACTGACAGAGTGGAAGTCGAGCAATGTACTATCGGCGACTGGGTAGTGGGCCACTTGGTCCCTTGTGAGGCAGGACCTCCTGAAATGTTTGAGTTTGGGGTTTGCGGATGGAATGGGACCTGTAATGATGGTTCATACCGTTTTTGTGACCGAAAGTGATGTTCGGGTCAAAAGTTATGGTCGACCCGACCATCGTTTTCTTGGTGTTCTCTTCTCCCGCACAACTGCCCTCGCTCTTTCTCTGCCAGTTCTCCATCTTTCGATGGCTTTCTGGGCTGATTCTGCTTGCACGATGCAGGGCTTCAATCCCTGATCGAATATGCCGCCCATTCACGCCATGCACTCTTGCTATGGCGCAGATACACCTCGCCTTCAATCCTGAGTGGCTCGCGCTGGCTACGTCC
Organism: Mycena sp. CBHHK59/15; assembly: GCA_029204085.1. Classification (NCBI taxonomy): domain Eukaryota; kingdom Fungi; phylum Basidiomycota; class Agaricomycetes; order Agaricales; family Mycenaceae; genus Mycena; species Mycena sp. CBHHK59/15. The sequence continues at coordinate 23,131 of JARGXW010000969.1, forward strand.
ACAGTGTGCGACCCATCCATGCTACGAGTCTGGGATTTGGCAAAGGTTTTTTTAAATTGGGCATACTCCAGCTTGGTGTGTCCTCCAACTTTTTCTTCCCTCAATTCCCTTCTCACTGCTGTCCTTTATCCGAAACCACCCAAATTCGGTGCCGGAGACATTTGAATTTTCTTTGGCGACGGTCAGGTGGCTTGTGCAAGTGTGGGGACGCGCGGGGGGCTCCACTGAATATAGAGATTAGTATATCCTAAGAATCACTGTAACAGATTTGGGGAATTTACATGAGCTTTTGACGCATGTGTGATTTATTTTCGATGGGATGCCAAAAAAGGGAATATCCGGGGTAGTTGACCACGGGCCTAAATACAAGGTTCGGGGTGATTTTTGAGAGAGCGGTGCATCTACAGTTGGATTTGTCATAATGCATTAGGTCGGAATGCATAATGCTCATAGTGCATAGGGTTTGGGTGTCCACCGAGTTGGTAGGCGGGGATTTTATGCATTTTGGTGATAATGCATAATGCATAAGCTTTCCGAGGTAATATGATACTTATCAGTCTGTGCTGGCTTTTTCGCGTCCCTCATAATCACGTCTTCGTTCTTCAAGTTCGATTTTGGATTCGAAGGGCGCGAACCTTTCCACCCATCTTCACGATTGATCGGATTCGGTGGGCGAGGCAGCGCATCGGCTACAGGTTTTGCCGGAGCCTGAGAAGGACCAGGCACTATACTCATGTGAGGTGGAATCTCGCGATTTTTACCTTTGTTTTCCGGACGATTGATGGGGTTGAATCGAGTTTCAGTGTCTCTGCCGGAACGAGTGACAGGGTCAGCCTGACTGTAAGAATGATCAAGGGAAGTCACCGCGAAATTATTTCCTCCAAGAACTTGATTTGCACCATACGACAGACCTATCGCACTGGTTCTGGCCGTCTGTGGAACATTGTTAGCATTCTTATCTCGGATGACCGCCCTCATATATTCTGCAACACCACCGATGAAACCCGGCGGAACCCGAGGTAAGTCTGTTCCGTCCACTTGAACATATCTCTGCGCGTTGGTATCATATCTGATGAGATTAGCGCTCAAAAGTTCATGAGTTTCGGGGCAATTTCGAAGGCCAATCGGATGAGACTCATCAATCTGTTTCGCGCACATGAAGCACCTTCTGCCTTGCGTATATCCTTGTCCTTGATTACCTACTATAGGTGCGTTAGTTTGGGCGGTCGAGGACATGTTACCTGGAGATACAGCAGCAAGCTGCAAGGAGAGACGCTCGAGCTGCTTGGCGAGCTCATCGACGGAATTGGACGGAGGTGCAGAGGTATTCGACGTGGACTGCGAGTGCAGACGCTCCAAATGCCGAGCCAGATCATCCACCGCACTGAGATGATTAGTAGTAACTGTAGAGGACGCATCAAGGGGAACGGGACTCGCTTTTGCCTCTTCAGTCCAGGGTTCAAAGGTGAGCGAGTCGTCATCGAAACGCTTCGTCAGGTACCCGATAGTATCTGCGACAGTAGGAGGGTCAGAGCGTTTACGTTTAGCATCGGGTACTTGAGTAAGGAGCCAGTCCTTGATAACTTTCGGAATCCCCGCTATGAAGTAAAAGTCGCGCTCCTTCTCCGACTTCGACTTCTTGACGAGGGGAACCGCGATCTGTGCAAAGGACCGGTAGTACATTTCGATGTCCGCCATATTGGAAAAAGATGGCTTAGCTGATTGTCTCTCACAAAAATCCCTCAACATTGTCTCCGTATATTCAGGGACTCGCTCGGAATGACTGTAAAGAAGAAGGATCTGATTTTTGGCAGTGTTCCAGGTCTTGCTCGTTACCTCAGGGGGGAACTCCGGCATATATCTGATGAGTGAGCGAACAGAATCGGAGGAGTACTGCAGGATGTAAGGAACAAGCTGGTCGATGTCGGTGATGCCGGCGTTCGCTCCATGTTGCACTATACTGGGTTTTCGACATTAAATTCGATGAGAATGGCAAGATGATCAAAAGGAAAGCTCGTCTTGTCGCGAAAGGATACACACAAATCCCCGGACTCGACTTCTTCGACACATACGCCTCCGTGGTTCGATATGATTCGCTCCGCATGACGCTGGCTATAGCTGCATCCAAGGGATGGAAAACCTGGGCCATCGATTTTGTCAGTGCATATCTGAATAGCAAGATGAAAGAGGAGGTTTACATGGCACAGCCCGAGGGCATGGCAGTTGAGGGGAGCGAGGGATTAATTTGCCAGCTTGATTTCAGCCTTTACGGCACAATGCAAGGGGCGAGTAACTGGTGGGAGGAGCTGGATGGCACGTACGGTGAGCTAGGTTACCGCCGTTCCCGCGCGGACGAGTCCGTGCGTGTCCGTCTCGGGGAGGATGGCCAGCCCACTACCATCACCAGCACCTACACTGACGACGTTACTGGAATTTCTGTTTCGGATGCAGAGGTCGAAAAAGCCAAGCGGGAGCTGGGAGAGCGGTACGATATGACCGACGCTGGTGGTTTAACTCGTGTTATTGGGATCAAAGTCGATCACGACCAAGAATCGGGTTCTATCTCCATCTCTCAGCCAGCTTACTGTGAACGTTTACTTAAACGGTACAGCATGCAGAATTGCTTCCTCAAACGCACTCCGCTTTCACCTGGAATTTCCCTCACCAAATCTCCATTCCCACTTCCTTCTTCTGACCAGGCCTTCATGGCGGACAAACCATATCGGTCCATCCTTGGGGGTCTAATGTTTTTAATGATCGCTATTCGACCAGACCTGGGTTTTGCGGTCAACATCCTGAGCAGTTTTGCTTCCAATCCCGGCACGTCCCATTGGAACGAGATGGTTCATGTCCTCGGCTACGTCCGCAACACCATCGAATATAAAATCACATATCATCGCGGCGCCACCTTGAAGCCTGTCGGTTATGTTGACGCCGACTATGGAGGATTTATGGACACCATGCGCTCGACATCAGGGGAGCTTTACACTATGGCAGGCGGTCTTGTCGCCTGGGGAGCTCATCGTGAGCATGTTGTTGCCTTGTCAACGGCTGAGTCCGAGTACAGGCGCGCGCGGGCAGATGGAGTGGATGTATAACTTTATGGATGAAGTGAAACTCCCGCAGTCACGTCCAGCTCTTCTCCGGTGCGATAATACTGCCGCCATCGCGATCGCAAAATCTACGAAGGGCCATAAACGAGGGAAACATATTGCACTACGACACCACTACGTTCGGGAGCGTGTTCGTGAAGGAGACCTGGAGATTCGACACATATCCTCTGCCGACAACATTGCTGATATTATGACCAAACCTTTACCCCAGCCTCGTCACACCGAGCTCCTTGGGAAGATGGGTCTACTCCCGGACACGTCTTGGCTCAGGGGAGCTGCCGCTGTCTTCTCAACACTATTTTCTTTTCTGGCGCTCTCTTGAGCCGAGGGGAGTGATGGAGTGATGGCTCCGAGAGCACGGCATTTGACATCTTATGACTTCTTATGACTTCTTACAGCTTTCTTACAGCTTTGAGAGCACCGCCTTATGACTCTCACATCATTTGGATTCTGTACTTATAGTGGTGTTCCTCCGCTTTCCCCTCCTCAGTCTCTACCCTACGGTGACTGAGGAGGTACGTTGTTATATTGTTTTCTTCTTTTTGTTTGCTTACCATAGACTGTAGTATTTGTCTATTAGGTATTTAATGCAACGAGTCTCTACCCTACGGTGACTGAGGAGTATTTGTCTATTATCCTGCATAGGGAAGGGCGCGGGTTCGGGTAAACCCGGCGGGTTTGCGGGTCGGGTCGAGCGGGTACGGGTCACGGGTTGATGGTATTCCAGACCCGAAACCCGCGGGTTGCCCTCGGGTATGAGACACATGGGCCAAACTCACTGTGAAACCATGAATAGAGTAAGTTTTGCTGGTGCAAAAATGTGTATGAAGTCTAAATTTGCCCGCAAGATTAATTTTCTCACTTAAAAACACTGTCCCTGGACGTGCCTGACATCGGAACCTTGTCGGTAGGCGATGCCGAGACCCGGATCACGGTCGGCAGGGCTTGCCGACGACCCGTGAGCAACCCGTAAACCCGCGGGTTCGGGTTCGGGTTTTACGGGTTGGGGTCCGGGTCAACTGATTTGTACCCGGACCCGGACCCGTGCCCATCCCTATTCCTGCACCAAATCAGCACTGCCCAGACAAACGTCAGAATCTCGGCTCATGAAAGGTGTCAGGGGAGGCGTAAGTACTTAAGCCACATCCCGTGATTGATGCGACTGATCGCAGTTGTGATCCGTCCGCGAATCGGTCCGTAACCACGTCTTATGGCATAAGTCACGCGTGATTTTGAAACGCGACGCGTATCTCTCTGAGCTTTCATGGCACCTCGAAGTCACCGCAAAACTGGTCCACCCAGGAACCCCAAGAAGCCAAAGGATCCTAAAAAACCAAAAGGAACTCACGGTGGTGCTCGGGAGGGAGCGGGAAGACCTCCTAATGAAGCAAAATTGCAAATTCTCGGCCGTTCACCTACGCCGCTGCTACAGGAACGCGCTCGGGCATCCACCTCCCATACCAGTGGCTCTCGGCGGCCCATTGCCCCATTTTTTCTTCCTCGTAACACCCATGCTGCTGTTCCTCGAGGCAACCCCGCCACTGCTTCTGCCTCAGCTGGGAGATCAACTTGGTCCGCTCTCGGGCCTTCGCGTGCTCAGGCAGCACCCATATCCGCTTCGACGATTCCTGGTATTTCAATTCAATTTTAATGTGATGCATGAGTATCAATTTACACACAAACAGTCACCCGTCCACCACCGATTTCCGTAGGTGATCTTGCACAGCTCAATGAAGAGCTGGCGTACATCGACGAAAACGATGAGCATGCGGATATTGCTGCAGGAGATTGCATCATCGACGAAAGTCTCATAGAAGATCCCCCGGAGAATGGCGAGGAAAATCTAGATACAGAGGAGGCTGCATTTTGCGATCAAGAGTCCGCAATCTCAAAGCAATTGAGCGACGCGAAGAAGAGACTCACTGATGAAATTAAAGCTCATGGACAACCCCTCTGTTATCAACGGGGTGATTTTTATGATAGGCCCCCGCATCCTGTCTTCGCCCTTGGCCGCGGCCTTGATCCAACTGCCGTATATCACCGCAAAATATTTGTGTGGTTGCCGAACTTCCTTCCCGGCCATCCTGAACGCTTCAAGTGTACTTGTGGTAAGCCTTTATCTCGCAAAGGTCTGTCCCATGTTCCAGTCGCACACCTGTTTTAATTATTTTTTTCGCCAAGGCTTCAATGACAATCCTATCGCTCGCCGAGTTCGTTCAATGCCAGCTGATTTTTTCCTTCTCACAAATCGGTTTATTTGCGATGACCGACGGAAAGATTCACCGGGATGTGGAACCAACCACCAGGGTACCGATCCCCATATTATTGCGCAGCTTCCGCGGTTTGTACAGGTGGCATTCCCAGGTATCTGTCTTTCCAAAATACATCTATCGAGTCGCTCACATTTATGCAGCATATATATCCGCACGCGGTGCCATTTCAAAGCTCATGATGGCGCAAATGTCAAATACATTTGCCGCACACTTCGGTCCTGCTCCGTTTTCTGAACTAGTTTCCGAGATCCAGCACCGATATCATGCAGACGGGGAGCTGATGTACCTTTCTGCCGCAGATTTCTATGGCCGGACCAATGTTCAGTCATTTTCTGCATTTGATGACCCACAAGGATATGCAGGGTCTCCACCGTCTGTCCCTTATCTGAAGGCACTCTTCACAGATAATGTTTCTGCGTATCGCATCTTCATCGAACGATTTATTGCATCATTGCCATTGACCGTGGCGGCAGGGGACCATACATTCCAGGTTAGTGTCAACTTACAAATATCGTAAATGACGGCCTGACCCTCATTTTATTTTAGCTCCTCAAGTACATGGGGGACTTGAAGGGGGAACAGATCTTCATCGCTGCATATACTCTGCTTAACGAGTTCGAAGAGGTCCGAGCGCACTCCTTAACTCAAACCAAGTCGTTGGCATTTGTTAAAGAATTGTTCGAGAGAATTCAGGAAGGGTTAAAGAATGCGAACCATCCGCCAACCGAGATATTTTACACAGATTCACCACAACGTGAGCAGTTCATTCTTCCGTGGTGAAAAGTCTGATGTTTTTCAGTGGAGCGGTCCTTTCACGAGTCTATCAACAGCTCGTTGATCAAGGACGTTGAGCCGATTACCGAGTGGACAGACCTTCCCACCTTTGAACCAAGTTCTGGAATCCCAACCACCATCGTCTCTGATTCAATGGAGATTGAGGACGAAGCAAATGATATTCTCGTGGATATTGTTACTCCAACCACACCGCTTTCTTTGGTCGCGCTTGCAATCAAGACACAACAACGCAAAGACAGGCCGCCTCGTCTGGAGATTATCCAACTCCGGACGCAGGATAAGATTGTCGTCTTCGAGGTATAGATTTACATACATACTCTATTCAAGTACATTGATTGATTCGATATGTAGGTTGCAGCTCTGACTTCGCGGAGCGAGATTCTTCCTTCTTTGCGGGCAATTCTCACCAACCCCACAATTATCAAGATCGGACATTCGATACGCGAGAACCTCCAGATAATTTCGGATGCATTCTCACTCCCCGAAATCGCGACACTCGCAAAGGCAAAAAATGCGCCCATACTCGACTTGGGAAAATATGCCAAATTGAAAGCGGTGGTCGATGATCCATCAGTTTCACTTTCTGCACTTTCGGGTCTAGTTCTTCGAAAGTCCTTTTCATTTCCCTACCATCTTTCGTATCCTTGGTCCTTAACGCCCGCGGAGCAAAATACCTTGCTGTTTCGGGAGATCGACTGCCAGTGGCAAATTTATCTTGCGCTCAGTCATCTTGATTCTCTCGGGTTACCGTTACAGCCCACCCAATCGGTGACTCACGGGCAGCGTGTAACACTCATCCAGGCTTGCAAGCCGGTGGCGGAAGGCTCAATTGTTGGTCACCATCCGGGCTACCTCGACGCGATTATGGATGAGCACGGACTCACAAAGCGAATTAATGTGAGCGCGTCACGTTCTCTCATTGAGATTTCGAAGGTTGGTTCTCTTCAACTCCTTGTGTTGATATTTCTTACGGCGTCCCGTAGGTTCTAGTTCCAGGCTCACTTCACAAATTGCACAATCAAACACTCGAATGGATCTTTGCGCATGGCGGACAAGTGGTTGTAAGCACCTCACAGCTTATTTCTCGCGGCGAAACCGCTCCAGTGCCGGCTCGCATTGTTTCCCGTGTATTTTCTGTGCCCGCTCCGCCCGACAACTCCCAACATATCCCAGAGTTTACCCCTTCAATTTCTCCTTCCATCGAGTTCGAAAATTTGACCGAGAAGGACATGGAGGATACATTCGCATGCGAGGATTCAGACCAAGATGACGATGATTTTGACTTTGACTTTGATGAAGACACCGAGTTCGAGGGCAATCCGGTATTTAACACTGCTTCCAGGTGTTACATTTTTAACAGTTTAACCAGGACAACGAGATGCCTGGAATTGATAGCAGCTTTTTCAACAATACATTCTTTGATGACAGCGTCAACGAGGTGCGCAACATGGTGTTATTTTCGATCCAGATTCATTATATATTATAGGATACTTCCGTGGCTGCACTGATGGAAGGCATCGAGCGTACCTTTACCCTCATGCAGCAGTCGGAGAAGCTTCCCAGTCGTGTTCTCGATGACGCGTTCCATTACATGGACCGACTGCTCCGCCTCTTGTCAAAAAAACATTCGGCATTCAAAGCATTTGCCCACGACTTCAGCGAGGCCATCTTTGTCCGGGATCATTCGGACGAATGTGCTGTCCGAGCTGTCATCGAGAAGAACGGAGGTGACTGGGAGTATTACAAGCGCGCAAAGTCTTCGACTCTTAACCGCCGTATCCGCCGCTATATTCCGGAACGCACCGTGCTATTGGGCCGACTCGATAAATTGTTCAACGCATACCAGGACATCCAGTGCTCAACGAAGAAAAGCAACGGCCCCTTCTTCTCAGATGAAGCCAAAGAAATGGTCCAACATCTCCTTCAAACCGCGCGAGAGGGGTACCTCTCGGATCCTCCTGGTATCCCCCTTTACTATCTAATGGGAAAGGACCGTGATGGGCTCAACGTCTACCGCACCGTGCGAGGAACGAACTCGCTCGAGGGTGGATTCCATATGGTCGTTCGTCGCATTTTTGGCTCCCTGCGAGCTTCTCCAGAATTGGCAGAGTGCATTTTAATTAACTGGATTTTGCGTCGAAACATGAGGGTATTCTGTTCATTTTTTCGATCCTGTTCAGTCTTCTGACGCTTGCCAGGTCGGGTTTCATAACCGCACGGGCAAAAAGTATCGCGGCCATTATGCACTTTGGATCAGGGACGAGATCGTCGAACTTGCTATTGAAGTCGGCTGCAAGCCCTCCTTCCCTCTTCCCCGTGTGCTCCCGACTCGGATCGCCACTTCCGAAACCATTGGCATCCTCCCTATCGCCAAATCACTTGCTGAAAATCTCAAAATCACTACACTTCCTCGCCCACACATCACTGGTCTACCTCACCATCGTGATACACCAGTGCATGTCATGACGCGCCTCTGTACCAAGTCCATAAACCGGTACCGCTACCTCCAACTTCGTCAGCGGACTCTTGCGGCGGTGGTTCCAGTGCATACGCACCAGGAATACATCACTTTCAAGGCACATATTAACCACGCAAAATTCAGAAAGGGTGCCAAGGTTTATCCACCCCACGAGCACTGGAAGAACATCGACTTCCTCAAGCTTGCACAATTTTGGAACGAACTTGTGGACGCCCAATCACGCTCAGTAACCGACTCCAACCTCCGAATTTACTACAAACTACCTCAACAACTTGAAGCGCACCATAAAAAGACCATTCTCTGGAAATCGGAACGTTCCACACTGTCCACCGGTATCAATTTCACTGCGCGGAAGCCGCTTCTCGACATTCTCAATTCGGACGATAATTATACTAATGCTCTACCTGCGATTCCGTTACCCGAAGCTGTTCCCGACGGCGAAGTGGACCTCTCTATTGCAGGTTTGACTCGTCTTCTTTTCTTCCAAAATCTGCGCTGATTTTATCTGTCGCAGGCGACAATGTTCCAACTTCTTTCAATCCGATGGCCGAGGAAGAAGATGGAGAAGATGTTGGTGACTCCCAGATCCCTGAATTGGAATCTGGCGAGTCGTCCATGCAGAGCGATGAGGTAAACGAGACTGCGGAGTCAATGTTGCCCTCTGTGCAATTTACTCCACAGCCGGCCCCACAGCCTGCGCAGTTGGCTGCACCTCAATTCATCCGGCCTGTCGTCGTGCAACAGACATTGCTGCCTGGTGCCTCCACACCTACACCAGGTCCTGCAACTCAGAAGGCAAAAGTAACGAGACGCTGTGCCCTGTGTGTGGAGGCTGTTTGTCCGAAGCGGCACAACTGTCGGGGTTCGGGCGGCAAAAAGTGGTGTATATGCGGGCATCCCCCTTTGAAGAAGAACCGGGCACGCGAGAGGGAGGAACGCACTTTGCAACGGGAGAATGCAGCGCAGACCCGCGGAAGCTGATCGTGTTCACGCTAGTAGTTTCAGAGCAATTTATTTACTTCATATTGTACCTGGTTTTGAAGCTCAGACGGCGAACTAAGCGGGCGGGAGCGAGTGCGATAGAAAAGCGGTGCCTTCCATACAAGTACAGAAATAGAGAGCACCAGAGAGCGCAGAAATCGAGAAGCGACGAGACAGCGCTTGTTGCGGCAACAGGCTCCAGTGTTCTCCTTAAGGGCCTTAATAAGGGCACCTTCTGAAGTTAAGGCCTTAAGCCTTAATAACCCTTAATTAAGGGCTCATATTAAGGGCATATTAAGGGCATTAAATTTGGGATGAGCTATAGTAAACGACAAAATACACCTAGTCCGAGCCAGGATAATCATCTCCTGACCCTTCAAGCTCGCCATCGTCGCAGGCTTGTCGCCGCGGACAGCCTGCACGTTGAGCAAGGCTAGGATGTCTATTATAAGCAAGATTCAATTAGAGAATATATTTCGCACCGGCTTGAAACCATGCTTCTGCGCTGGGACCGGGAGATTCGGCATCCGAGTCGCTGTCGACGTCGATTGCGTCGCTGGTGCCGGCGCCAGCGGGGCGGTCAGAGTTGATGCAGCCGAGGCAGTAGGCCTTGTAATGGGTGCTATTCTGTTTTTCCCCCTTGTGGAAGAACTCCCACAGGGGCCCTTTCAAACGCATGTCCGGTGTCGATGGAAGAATACGTGCTTCGCTGGCAGCTTCGCCGCTGATCCAGTGATCCAATTATCTAATACCATCATTAAGCCTTAATTAAGGCTTAAGAACTTTTCCGCGCCAAGTTAAGCCCTAAGCTTAATGGCATCTTAAGCCTTAATTTAAATTAAGGCTTAACCCTTAAGGAGAACACTGTCCTCTTGAGCTCGTTTCTGAACCCACTGCCATAGAACTTTGTACACCATGGCAACAAGAGAATTACCTAATGGGTCGACTATCTCAGTGTTGTTCTCACGCACCCAAGACATTTCTGTCCGATGCAAACCGCGTTGCTGAACGCCACACCGGTCGATATTCTACCGAGTTGGAAGGCTCAAGCTGATTTTATGTATCCTGTTTGTGAGTCAGGACGCCTCGCGTTGGCTTCAGCACATTCCTGCTAAGCATAATTTCCGTGGCTCACTTACGACAATGCCTTTACCGAAACTCGGAATTGGAGCGGGTATGCTTTGAGTGCCTGGATATCGTGAACGAGCTTACGCTTGGCGCGTGTGTTTCTTATCAGATATCTAGAGATCCAGTCTCAAACGACGACCCACTTACTGGGAGTCGGACACAAATCCGTATGCTGCAAGCACCTGCCTCCACTTGATCGAGGAATTCAACTCAGGACCCTCCCAACTTGAAGTCCAGTCCGATAGGGGCGGAGCTACTTGTCATCTTGGCATCGCATCAAGATCGCATCTGCGGGCTTTGCACGGGCGGGCTGGGTCATCGCGTAACACCACTGGATAAGTTTCCGACTTTGCTATGCCGTCGGATCGCATTGAGTAGTAATGAGCGCTAACGAATGTTGAAACTCACCCCGCTCCGCTCCGCTGCATATTTAACTAATATTTATCGAATCATCCTTCGGCCGAGGGCCTTCTTATACAGGGTGCATCTTCCAGCTGAACACGGTCATTGCGTAATTTGGAGGTATGGTTGCAGCCAAGACTTCGTGACAAACTTTTGTCCCAATTTGGGAATGGCTACTGTGCCTCTAGTTTTAAATCATTCATCAAGTTACTGTGTAGAGAGCACTAGATGAAGGCCCTCTACAGATCCCCCAGAGCGAAAGTGAAAAAAGTGAAATATATATTTTTCCCCACCGAGATTTTGCGTTTTCGGTTCGGGCCGGTCATAACCGGTGGCTGTGCTCCGCCATCAATCGCGCCCGACGTCTCCCTCTCGTTCCACACCATGCCACGGGTCGCCCAAACCGCCTCCCACCAGCACAGGGGCACCGGGGGGATGTTTTCCCCATCTCAACCTACTCCTGGGAGTGCCGAAACAGAACCAGACGACAGCGGGGACAATCTGTGGGAGAGTGATACAGATTCTGACACGGAGGAAGACACCGACTATTTTGAGGCCTGGGATGCACAGCCAAAGCCGCAGACGTATGACGAGCACGAAGAGAGAAGTTCCACCCTGAGATGAATCCTATTGAATATTTCTGGGCTTGGGTGAAGCAGTGGTTCCGGGAGCGTTCTAACGGAACTTGGCAAAAAGACAAGGACCTTGTTGATGAAGGACTTCGACTCTGCCCCCTCCCAACCATCCGCCGGTTCTATCGACATGCACATTGCTATGCCGGTGTCTATCGCCTGGGTGCCACAGGACCGATCACCGAGTTTGCCGTCAAGAAATACCGGTCGCACCACGGAGTGTGTGCAAATGAATTGGTTGATGCAGCGGCAGAGTGGAAGGCCAAGGCAGAGGCAATGCTACGAGGGGTGGTGCTGATCAAGGGCAAGGGCAAGCAGAAGGCTAAATAGGTACACTGAATTTCGAAATTTTCGCTCCAGATTTTGCGTTTTTTTTTCCCACGCTCCAATTTTTCTGAAACGAAAATTCTACCTACAAACTATACCTACTTTCGTGCCTAATCCTGAATCTAGAAGGTCGTGGGTCAAAATTACGGCTTGTCATGAAGTCTTGGCTATCAACTCTGCGCGCTCCCTCGACGCTGAGTGACCTCTCTATCATCTACCACTTGATTCTCGGCCACTTCTGCTACCGATTATATGTTACTCCTATATTTCACTTTGAACATTCCATCGAACTCTGTCCCCTATCCATACCCTCCTGCCACAATTTCTAGCTGAGGTGTGGGAACAGACGTGTAACACTAGCCTAACAAGTGTTAGTTTCAACCTGGGGCTTTTCCCCTTTTCGGCTTGTCAATCGATCTTCGACGTGTTACACAATCTTACGGAGTATCAATATTATAATACCTCCAAGTTCTACCAAGTCAACCCAGAGGTGAAACTGTTGTTCTTCGGGGTCCAGAACCCCCAACCAACTTCAATGAACAGATAAATCCTGGTTGCAAAAACCTGCGTGATCAGACTGTAAGTTGCTTCTTCCTCCTTCTCAAAGCGCAATCATACCTACTACTGTCTGACTGAACTGGATTCTGACGCCATTGTAACGGAGATTAGTTACTCCGCCGTACCCTCAGATGGCACTGTTCAAAACCCTAATGGAGTATGTATTAGACCCTCAAGTCTGGTTTAATTTAACGGAGTTAGACTTGTTCCGAGTATCTCAAGTCCGAAGCAGGCGACTCCTGCGGTTCTATCGGTGGTGCATACAAGTTCAGCGATGAACAATTCGCTGTGCTTAATCCCGGGGTTTGCCATTGCATCCCATGTTACAGCTTACGTTAACGCGTCCCTGTTATCTAGAAGTCCTGCGATGCTCCTGAGCCGGGAGAAGTAAGTGTGTCAAACCTCAAGGCGATTTGTCTCTCACCAGGCGTAGTATGTGTGCGTCAGGCCTATTAATATCGACATATACCCCTCGAATTTAAGCGCCCTCCGGACTTTGGATCGACCATCTGAAATGTGAAAGACACCTGCAGAGTGTGATTGTCCGTAAGGGCTGGTTTTGGGGCTAAACCTGGGAAACATTAGAATAAATAATTTGATAGTGCGATGACACATACCAGTCGAGGCTGAATGTAGTACCAATTCTGATCTCCCTCTCGCTGCTATCCCCAAAGAAAAACTGTTGACCATCAAAACCTTTCAGATCCTCCCAGATTTCGCCATCCTGAATTGTCTTGGACTCGCCCGGAGTGCGTGGGCGGATTTTCCAGAGGTTGACAGCAGCCATCATTCCAGATCGCTGAAGGAATTCTCGGAGCCCATCCGACAAAACCTGAATAGGCATGACCAAATTAGGCTTCCGAGTTGGCAGAGGTACAGGAGTCCCAGTAACAAAGGAGACCACTGTTTCAAACAGTTGGCGAGTAGCCGGGCGAAACAATTCAAGATTGCAATCCGGGCAAAGGGTATCGGAAGGCGTAGCATCCAGTGAGCGCCCTTGGGCATTGTGGGAGGTGAAAGCAAAGGCAGGGATGAGAGGGAGTTGGGAGCGGGTTGCACTGTAAGATTTCTCCGAATTGGGGAGGCGGAAGTGAATGGTGTCGGTAATTGTTCTGAGTGTGACTCGATGTGGACAAGGTGCGTCGGCGTTGCTGTTTGTGTATGCTCTGAAGTCGACGTCGGCTGAGATGGGATAACGGCGCCCGTTGATCTCCTCATATATAATTGATACGAGTGTTCCCAGACTCCCATTGGAAATCCCCAGCTCTGTAGCAATGTTTTCGGTGCAAAAGACCGGCATCCCAGGCATGTAAGGTACCTAAGTGGGTGGTTGAAAAAGTTGAACAATTACAATGAGAGAAGATTGATACCTTGCCGCCCAAGTCGTTGGCTTCTTTGACCGGTATTGACCAGGCCACCTCGGCTGCTAGGCCGGCAAGCTGCCGCCATTTCTGCCCTCGCCCCCAGGTGTCGAGGGCGTGATAAACATGGCATTCTTGGCCCGTTGCCGTAGCAAAGGCCTCAGCCATGTTGTTATTATGGCAGTCTCGTGCGGCATTTGTATATACTATGAGGGGACATGCGTGTGCTGGGTCCTCAATCCATCTGTTGAAGTAGGATATACGACGCCGTGGACCTGCTGTGCGCTTCTCAACGGAAATCTTCGAGTGCTTCAATGCCATCTTTCGGCTGTGCTCCGTTCTCAGCAATCATCAAGCTCCGAGTCGGGATATAGCTGCCAAACTGGCGGACTTGGACCGCGTCAAGCATATTCTGAGCGGTGGCTATTGGCTCCAGGACGGGAGCTGGATACGTGCTGGAAAGGATGTCCATCGGATTCTCCGCAACATGCCGATTATCCAGAGACACCTCGGATGGGCTCCACCGCCGGTTTGGACAACCGGAATCATTCGCGCGGTTGCACAGAAAAAGCAGCAAAAGGAGGCAGCCCTAACCCCCGATGAGACCTGTATTGTCGGGGCTGCCAATCCTTGCGCGATACCGCTTGATAACAATGCGTCGTGGACTAACGGTCAAAACGTAACAGCAAACTCGGGTGATTGCTGTTCAGTGGATTCGTGGGCGGTGTTCCGAGTGAACGACGTAAGCCTTTTACTGTATTTACTGAACATGCACTCACACAACGTGAGCAGGAAGCCATGGTCGGACGCATACATAAAATTCTCCTTCTGAAAGGCGGAAAGTCCGCGCAAGGTATCCTCGTTGTATCAAAATACAATGTCGGAGAAGTCCTTCATCCTCAACTGCATATGCCTGTGCTCCTTGCCGATGCAGGCCTGGGGACAGGTCGAGTCCTGGTGCCGTCGAATGTGAGTCTGATTGGCTCTGCTGATACTACAGACATTATTAACACATAAACACATCAAAGTCCGTACAGTTCTCATTCAATGTGCAGCACGACTGTCGTGCATGTGGATGCGATGCCAGCGGGATCACTCGCCAAATGCAAGAACGCCAGGAATCAGACAAGCTGATCCATTCCATTGTCCACAAGGGTGATAACCGTTTTGTGATCAACACTCATGGGTTCCACAACGCCGCCTTGCTTCGCAAATACCTCCCGGTAGCTCTCACGAAACCCCGCCCTTTGTTTCCGGACCAAAGGCGGCGTCATGATGCTCTTTCGGCCCCTCTTGCTGCTGCACACAAAGCAAAACGGGCGGCGACACAGGAGAAAGCCGCCGCCAAGAGGGAAAAAAAAAAGGCAGCGAAGGCTGGGGGGAAAGAGCCTCAGGCGACGGTGACGTGCCTGTCAACCGTCTGAGCGCGAGCTACACAAAAATAGAGATGAGCGTGGCTAGAAGGAGGAAAGGTGATGATGCGAGTGTTTCGGTGGTTCACAGCTCCAAGACTGGAAACTGCTTGAGGCTGACTATATGGGAGGCTGACAAGTCAGAAGTAGGCGGACACAAAGAAGACAGCGAGCGGAGGCGAATCGAGACGTAAACAGAGGCGTAGACAGTGGCGATGGAGACGAAGGCGATGGGGAGACGAGGATGAGAGCAAGACGAGGACGAGACGGAGGCGAAGACGAAATGGAGGCGAAGGCGGAGGCGGAGGCGGAGGCAGAAACTGAACACGGGTGAGTTGAGCAGGAAGGCAAAAAGTGATTTATTGAGCAGAAAGCCTGAGTATTTATACAAGAAGGGAAATCAAGACAAGTGGAGCGTACTCAATAGAAAGAGAGACCGAGACTTAGTACAGGAGAAAGAGGCAGTGATAACTGAATAGATTCGGGTCGGAAGAACTAGGGCGAGCAGAGGGAAATAAATGCGGAAGAGGAACTGAATGGGCGGGTCGGAGATGTCGGGCATAGCGGGGTTCTTGCGTGCGGGCCGTGTGCGGGACATAGGATGTGTCTGAGACAAAAGCGAGGTGGAAGTAAGAGTGTGGTGGTTTGTTTGGTCACGTGGGTCCGGTCGCCGGATAATGCCGAGGCGTGCGATACGGACGTAGAGCACTGGCGTGCGCGTCATATCCTCCCGACTATAAATGTGACTGTCCTCAGTCACTAGTAGCAACGGTAGGCGGGATCAAAACTTGACGCGTCTGGCGCATTTGACACAGGTGACAGGTGCGGATGTACCATGCGATATCGTTGGCCATGGCGGGCCACCAGAATCGTTCGGAGATGAGGGCGCGAGTCGCATAAAAGCCCTTGTGGCAGACATCGTCGTGAGCGGAGCGAAGAATGAAGAGGCGGCGGTCGGGGACAACGACGAGTTTATGGTGAGACTGAGGGTCCTTATGCCAAAGTTGACCGTCTTTCAAGAAGAAATCCAGGCAGTAGCGCACGAAAGTTCGGTACTGCTCGTCGGCCATGTCGCGAGGGCGGTGTAATTTGTCATGCCAGAGGCGAACTCGGTCGATGCGGGCATCAGCGAGACGAGCGTTATCCGTGCGGGGAACGAGGTCGTAGGAAAGGGAAGGGGGCGCGTTTTGATTGTCGGGAACGATGTCGGCAGCGAGGATGGAAATAGGCGCATTTCGACGGCGAGTATGGTGGCGGACCGAACTTCGTGACAAGTTTGAGTCCCGATTTGGTAATCCCTACTACAACCTCAGTTCTAGTCATAATACTCTGTAACTGTGGGAAAAGCATCAAAAGAAGCTGGTCTCAACATCTATTGGAGCAGAATATTAAAAAACTTGAATTATGTTTTTGCCACTTCGATTTCGCCGTTTTGATTGCGGATCAGGCGGGCCGATGGCTGTGCCGCGCCATCAATTGCCATTTTGCGCCTCCCCGATGTCCACAGGCCTCATCCAGGATGCCCAGAAGTAAAAAACAAGCAGTGCATACTCAGAGGGGCTCTGCAGGCACATTTACATCAAATCAAATCCATCCACCCGACCAATCCTCTTCTGGCCATTACGAAGATGATGATCTGGCATGGGAATCTGCCAGCAGCGACGAGGAGCCCGAGGAACTCTCCGATTCTGAATGGGAACGACTCCCACGTCCGATGACATTTGAAGAGAGACTGGAGAAACGTATGGTCCAACGGGAAAAAGCCGAGCAGAAGCGTCAAGCCGCCGAGATGCGAAGTGCCGAGCAGCAACTGGCAGGGCCGAAATATAGTCAGACGGGTGGGTCCCTTGTTAATAAATGTCATCCGTGGTCTATGGTAATTTTCTCCAAGGCAAAAAACGTGGCCCATATGGTATTGGAGGCATGTCGGAGCGCACAGCACGGGAAAAGCGCAAGAAACTCAAAGAAGACTACGAAAAAGGCTTGCTCAGCATTTCCGAGGTCGAATTTCAACGGCAGATGGCTGCCCTTACCCCACAGAACACTGCCCCATCCAATAAGCAGGCCACAATTACCGACATGTTCCGCAAACGAACTCGGCCTATCTCGATCTCATCTGATGATGAGGTAGAAATCTCCTCAGCTTCCCATGTTACTCCCGCTAAGCGCCATAAGGGCGACGGCAGCGAAGCTTCTTTAAACCACACCTCGACGGCGCTTCTCCCGACGAAGAGCTAGGAATGTACAATGTTGATGATGGTGGTAATGACAGCGACGAGGAGGATGAGAGACCAGTTGATTGTTGCATGAGGCGTTTACTCTCACATCAACCGGATTTTGCGGGGGAGAAATCTCAGCTAGAACTGGTTAGCATCTTGATTCTTACACTGAGATTGGTCGACTCACCATGAAATACACAGCTTATTGAGGCCGCTCCAGGCATGGTCTGCCATTTCCTGCCAAAATTCCATCCGGAGATGAACCCGATCGAATATTTTTGGGCCTGGATCAAGCGCTACTTTCGTGAGCGGTCAAATGGTCAGTGGCAAAAATCCAAAGACCTTGTTGAAGAAGCTCTCCGTGCCTGTCCACTGCCCACCATTCGAAGATTTTTTCGACGTGCAGATCGGTATGCCAGTGTCTATCGCCATGGAGTTACAGGACCTGTCGCCGAGTTTGCTGTTAAAAGGTACCGGTCTCACCGCGGAGTGCAGAAGCGAGAGATAGAAGTGGCGGAGGCAGAGTGGAAGAAGAAAGTGAAAATGGGTATCATATAGGCCATGTTCCTACACACAAAAAAAGCAGTCTTCCAACCTCATCTTTCCTATACACAAAAAAAAAAAATTCCGCCCAAAATTTCGCCGTTTTGAACCCTAAATTAGGAGTACCTCCGATTCTTCTGAAATGAAGAATTTGCCTATAAACTACCCCCTAGTTCCTTCCAAATCTCAAATCTGGAAGGAATCTGATCAAAATTCCGGTGTGACATGAAGTTTTTGGCTGCCACCATATAAGGCGAGTCGTTCAACATATGCATGAATCCGTGTACTCGGTCAATCCAGTCGTCAAAATCGTCTTCGGGCTCGGGTTCGTCTCCAGGCTGCGGAGTACGGCGAGAAAGGCCATCGGGTCCATGAAGGACTCCGGGAATGTGAACCAGTTCGAAATGGAAGGTAAGTATGGCCAGTATCCAGCGGTTAATGCTGGCACTAGGTGCGAGATCGGGATTGGAAAGCATGCCTTTTATATAGCGGGCATCGACTTCAACAATAATATTGCAGACACCAATGAGGTAAATTTTCCAGGCGCGAAGAGCACGGAAAAGCCCGTAGAGTTCGAGTTTCGGTTGGGAAAAGCGGGCTTCTCGATCATTGAGGGTTATCGAGCCAAAGCGAGCATAGTAGCGGCGAGAGACGTTTTTGGGATCGCATTGGGATAGGAGGAAACCCACGGCGATATATGAGGTATCGACTGCGAGGATAACGGGTGCGGAGGAGGTGTAATCGATGGGCCGTAAAGCGGGAGAATGTATAAGTGCAAACTTTAGTAGAGTACAGCAACATTGATGCTATAATAATTACTGCCAGCTGATTTCTGTAGTGGGAGAGGAGAAAACGGAGGTGAAAAGGAACAGGATCTTACACATACGCTAAATGGAAAGGGGGAAAACGGAATAGAGAATGGGGTAGAAAAAGAAAAATATAATTGCACCCCTCCGGTTCGAACCCTAGCAACATGGAGAGGCTAGATAATTATGTGCCTGGTCATCCAACCACTAGAGCACTGTGACCTTACTCCTCATGGGCAAACATTACGTTATGACACGCTCGCACTCTCGGCGAAGAGCGGCGACATTGGTCAGCATTTGTCCACTTTAGGCAATGTCATAGTGGGGGAGGCGTTGGCCAGCTCCCAAAACGTCACTAAACGCTATCCCCCCAACGATGGCGCTCAGTTTGATGGCCGTGATGCTGATCTCCCACGTCTCGCTTAGGACTTCCCGCAGCTGTCAACAAGCCTTCCCGCCAACCTCCCGCCGACCTCTTCGTCGCCGTTGCGCCCGTCGATGTCGGGATCGTCGGCATCATTGCTGGTTCTCAATGTAAAATTATCTAAGCCTTGAAATAAATTGTATTCTACACTCATGATATTGCACCCACCCAAATATCAGCACAATAGGATGTGCGCCGGTCGCATAATTTGAGGTTGAACACTGAAATCAGAGTGAGGATTTTGGTTTTGATGCAAACACGTTCGTTCCCCAACTGTGCAAGTGCGAAATTAACAAATGACATGGACAAGTCAACGTGCCAAGTTCAACAAGTTGACTTAGGTAGTTGACTTGGGTAACTTGTATCTTAGGTTGAAAATTGAGGTTAGTTGTCTTGTCTCTCTCTTCAATCAGAGTTTCTCACTGTTGACTCAGACCACTGTGCTTGCCTGATTCTAACACCTCCTCCGGTCGATACAACGAAGCGGACACTGGATCAATTCCAGTTAGCAGCCCAACGTCCAAAACCAAAAAACCCTCCACCTCTGCCAATTGTTGTTCGGCCCTGCCCTGGTCTGACGCGTGGATTCGACGAAGCCGTCGGAAATTACCTCGACAGAACTGTTTCTACTGGTGGTGGCGCTCATGCCGTCAATCATTACAGCGACAAAATATTCAACAAGGAGTTCACAGAGCTCACGGAGAAGGAGAAGGACACCGTGTATACAGTTCGTTTCCATAATTATTCCTGGCGCAACGACACTACCATTCATCGAGAAGCCCCAGAACCATCGAATTTGCGATTTGTTCCCCGCGTTAATCAAAACCCGCACGCCGGCATGTTGTATGCGAAATTTTCTGGGCTGGAGGAACTTATTTCTGAGGTATGACATGATCTTTTTCGATTTCGGGTGGTCTCGCTGATATTGTGTCCAGGATAATGAGTTCTCTTTGGAACACCGTTTCTTCCAGCACGTTGTAAGTGGCAAATTCAAGGATGATTCCGTCTTTCGTGGTATTATTCAGGCCAAGGTTCTAGCCAAGGACCGAGAAATCAGAGGCGTCGGAAATCAAAACTTCAAATATGATACGGACATAGACGCTCTCTTTGCATTAATTCACACTATTAGCCCTCGCGCATATTGGGAACTCGCAAAGCATTTCCCCATGCGTACGGAGCGTTCGATCAAGTTCGTAGTTTTTACCATCCGTGCCAACAAACCTGACCTGTAGCCAACTTTGTGTAGACACGTAATATCGACTACGCCACGATTTCCTATCGGTGTCACAGACGAAACATTCATCTATGCGAAGCAGTACTGCGAGGACTACAAATATCCTCGTGGTGCACCTCTTTCTCTCTCAGTTGACGACACCAAACTGCTTCCTGCCCTCCGCCCGCTTTACGATGGAGTGAATCAAAAATGGTATATTGTTGGAACCACAGGGGAGCACGTTGAAGTTCTGAATCCACAAGCCATGCATCAAACCCTTGAAAAGCTGAAGGCTACGGCTGAATTGGCAACAAAAGTACACTTCCCATGACTTCGTGTTTTCACCTTGTCTAAAGTCAATCGCAGTTGCGACTATGGGTTTTACAAATCCCTTTGCCGGGTGTTCCACCTGTAGTGCTCGCTATTGCTCCCCTTGCAGCTAAGGTAAAGGGACCAGAGCTTGCGGACTGGCAAATCCAGCTCATGCAGGGGTTAGTCTCCCACGGGTTCCGGATCACTTCTAGTGGTGGGGACGGTGCTTCCGTTGAACGGGACTGTCAGCGTCGTACCGCCTCTGCTAGCAAACTCAGAGAATTCCGGATCAAACACCCTGACTCTGCATACCCCGATATAATCGTGCAGTTATGGGATCTTGACGGAAACATTTGGGTGGTAATCCAGGACGCCAAGCACGGCCGAAAAACCTTCCAGAACAATGCATTCTCTGGCGCGCGTACACTTACCCTCGGAAATTTCCTCGTGTTTTACCGTCTCGTACACACGCTGGGAATGAAGGCTCACAGTCTACTATATCGACGCGATTTCATCAAGTCCGACAGAATGGATGATCCGCGTGCTGCACGATTTTTTTCCGCAGATTTTTTAGAGCAAGCGGCAGAGGAACCGGAAGAAAACCTTGGACTCGTCGTGTATCTCCTCGTTTTTGGGGATTTCATTGACGCATGGCAGAGTCGCACTCTTAGCCATCATGAACGTGCCAAAATCGCCGTTCGCACCCATTTATTCCTTAATACCTGGCGCAATTTCCTTGCGAAAGGTGGATACCCCGAGGCGCGGCATTTCATCTCCAAAGAAGCTTTCGACATCGCGCAAATCTTAATAAATGGTCTACTCGGTCTCATCGTCATCCATCGCATTTACAGCTCTTTGCGGAACTTAGGGCGCGGCCGATTTTTTTTTTCCTTTTTGAGCTGTTTTTGATCATTTCAGCCAGAACAGCTGTTCTGACCTCAATTCTCAACGTACGTTTCTGCAAACTATATGAGCAGAATTACACGACAATTCCGCAGGGCATGACGTCCTCAGAATCTTTCCATACCGCCGGTAGTAATTATAATATATTATTTTGCATGTTTTGCGGAGATCATCTCTTGTGTCGTGATTTGAAGGTTGTGTGGGATGTTGTATGGCTCTAAAAACACTTATTTGGATGGCGGAGGGCAAATCGTCCTCGTAATTGAGGTATGGCACCCGGAGCGTGTGAACAGTGGACTTGAAGCTGTGAAATATTCCTACAGTCTAGGCCTTATATATCTGTGTGCTCTGTCCTCCAGCGAGTGAACCAATTGTCAATATTCTGACTTTGAAGTGTTTTCGAGAGATTACACGCCTCAGATCAGCTCTGTGCATCCCTGTCCGACGACGCGACACGTCCCAATGTGATCACAAGCGTGGTCACGTGCCCAGAATCGTTGTGATCGAGTTCTCTCGCAGGAGCTTCACAGAGCACGTGTACCAATTTCATGGTAAATCCTGCGCCCAGATATTTTACTTTCATACGTGAGGCAGGAACGAGAAGGGAGCACCTATACTGGTCCGGGAAAGATACGGTGTTGAGATAAAGGAGTAAAGACCCGAATTATCATAGCACGAAGAGGTGACGACGATTTTGTTCCATCCCAGGCAGCCAGCAGTCCATGAACGCAGGGAACGCGCTGGGGTGATATCCAGTCCGATGATATTAAATCGTGGGCCCCAGAGTTCGTGCAGAATGTAGCAGAAGGATCCGATACGACAGTCAAACTGAGGATTGTCGTCACAGAAATTAGGCCTGAAAGTCGGTGAAGCCCAATTTGAGAAGTTTACGAGCCCCAGACAAGTCTGAAGTTCAGAGTTGCTCCAGAGTAACTGCTGAAACAGAAAAAATAGCGGGAGCTTGTGATCTGGGTTGAAAAGAAAAGGTGTACCACGAAATGCGAGGTAGATATTGATGAGCGGCGATAGCGAATCTGCGGACATGAGAGACGAAAGCAAAGTCGTGAGTAGGGCGCTGTTTATAACTCTGGTTTATAAACATGTTTATAAACACCTGTTTATAAACCGGTTTTTAAATGGTTCTGGCGAGATGGCCGGTTTTTAATTATGTCAGCTGGGTAAACCTGGGCAACTTCTGCACTGATATTCCGGGCTTTGAGGGACCTTACGGTGAGCTGTTGCAATCAAGAGAGACAAAAGACAAATCACCCTTTGAAAATAACTCGGTAGACCCCTTCCAGGGCACATTGGACTGCATCAAAGTCATGGTTTTCACCGATATCACCAAGAATGCAGGGTAGTCTTGGATTCCGAGTCTCTCGCTGCAACAAAAAAATCTGAAGGGCATTTCAGGCCATACTTATCGTGCGCACAGCGGAAAAATCACCTTGGGAGAGCTAGAACCCTATCTTTCGGCTTGCACGAATCTAGGTTCTGACGCTCCAACTGTAACTTTCGTTCACTCTTTCGTTCAACCAGCATTTTATCCGACTAGCGATTCAGCTCGCGATCCGGACCCATTTCCTACATTTTCAACTTCATCTTCTTCGCATGACGAAATTCCTCATCCTATCCCCATCTATGTCAAAAAAGAAATACAAGCCTGTTTCGCAGAAAGTTCGCCCAGTTCCCGGCACTTTACCAGACCAATTCCGCATCATTCGTGAAATCCACGGCGATCCACTCGCTGATATGCCGCATCTGGATCCGAATCCACCCCCCTTCATTCCCACCGGTCGCTATAACTGCTG